>OY728129.1:251463394-251491646 GCA_963277665.1 Viscum album | reverse complement strand
ACTTTGGACGGACTTTGAGAGCCTCTTCCGCTCGGAGTTCGTCCCAGCCACCCTTCGTGCGGTGCGTATCCAGGAGCTTCTCCAGCTGTGGCAGGGCAGCATGACGGTCGCTCAGTACTCAGTGAGATTTACCGATCTCTCGCGCTACTCGACCGACATGGTACGAGACCCATTCTTTCAGGCCCGGACCTTCGAGCAGGGTTTGAGACACGAGATCAGGGCATCGCTGATCTCCCTCAGCATACCGACTCATACAGGAGTACTGGAGTGGGCCCTTTTGATCGAGAGCTTCCTTGCTGAGTCTACACCAGCACTGAGACCCACTGCAGGGCGGCACGTGGCAGAGTCATCTGCAGCAGGCAGTTGAGGGATGACTCAGGGGTTCAGGCAGACCAGACCTTCGGGCAAACGACCTCAGGACACTGGCTCAGCAGTGCGGGGCACACAGCGAGGAGCCAGTCTTTCGAGAGGCAGACAGTGCTACTCGTGCGGTGGGCAGGGCCACATGGCTCGTGACTGCCCGACCCGCCGTGCCGAGGAGCAGCAAACAGTTGAGGGACCACCGAGGCAGAGGCAGAGGGTTGACCGTGGCGGTCCGCAGGGAGGAGGCGGACGAGGCAGAGGAGATGGCCGAGCAGCTGGTGGTGGGCGACGCTTTGAGGCTCTGCCACCACCACCACCAGGAGGTCCACCCCGACCACAGGGAGCTGGCGGGCAGAGACAGGCACAACTCCAGGCAGCAGAGGCCTACGACCACGGCGCACCTGAGATGATTAGAGGTACTATCTGTGTCTATTCCACCCTTGCTGTAGTTCTTATAGACACAGGAGCGAGTCACTCTTTCATAGCCGCTGCCCTTGTTCGGAGGTCGGAGATTCTGACAGAGCCGTTGGCTCGATCCTTATGGCTAGAGACTCCTACGGGAGCAGACTCGACGATTACGCACTGGTGCCGGCAGTGTGAGATCACTCTAGGAGGCGAGAGCTTCAGCTGGGATCTTCTTGTAGCAATGTCGAGGCCTTACGACATCATCTTGGGCATGGATTGGCTATCTACGGTCCATGCGCATATTGACTGTTTTAGACGCAAGGTGCGATGTGTACGCACCGACGGGAGCAGGTTCACCTTCACCGGCGAGAAGGGAGCCTTAACAGCATAGGATGGACTTCTGCGGAGGAGAGGACAGCCCATCACTCATCAGTTGGCTAGCCTCATCCTGGGAGCAGTTGACGTGCAGAGTCCTGGTTTCCCTGTAGTGGTGGATCAGTTTGCGGACGTTTTTCCCGACGACGTTCCAGGGCTACCTCCTCGCAGAGAGGTGGACTTTTATATTGACTTGTACCCCGGGACAGCCTTGATATCCACTCCAGCATATCGGATGGCCCCCGCCGAGCTTCGAGAGCTATGGGTACAGTTGGAGGACTTGCAGGGCAAGGGGTTCATCTGACCCAATGTTTCACCCTGGGCATCCCCGATATTGTTCACCAAGAAGGCGGACGGGAGCTTGCGACTTTGTGTTGACTATCGTCGCCTGAACCAGGTGACAGTGAGGAACAAGTATCCGCTACCGAGGATTGACGACCTTTTTGAGCAGCTCAAGGGAGCACGGTGGTTCTCGAAGATAGACCTCAGGTCAGGCAATCATCAGCTCAGAGTCAGAGACGAGGACGTGCAGAAGACGGCCTTCAGATGTCGGTATGGCCACTATGAGTTCTTGGATATGCCTTTCGGTGTAACCAATGCTCCAGCAGTGTTCATGGCCCTCATGAACAGGATCTTTCGGCCATACCTTGATCGGTTTGTCGTGGTCTTCATCAAAGACATACTGATTTACTCTACGATTGAGGAGGATCATGCCTATCACTTGCGAGTTGTACTAGACACACTCTGAGAGCACCAGCTTTATAGTAATCTCTCGAAGTTCCAGTTCTGGATACGTGAGGTCCACTTCTTGGGACACGTTATCTCTGAGGCGGGAGTTGCAGTGGATCCTGCGAAGATCGAGGCTGTGTTAGCATGGGAGCCACCCAGGAGCGTTACTGAGGTTCGGAGTTTCTTGGGACTAGCTGGATACTATCGGAGATTCATGCCAGACTTCTCTAGGGTTGCGGCACCACTCACAGCTTTGACGAAGAAGGGGAAACCCTTCGTGTGGTCAGACAGATATCAACAGAGCTTCTAGGAGCTGAGAGAGAGATTGACCAGCGCACCTATCTTGAGGTTTCCTGAGGAGGGAGTAGGGTACGTAGTTTACTGCGATGCATCAGGGACCAGACTCGGATGTGTTCTGATGCAGGAGCGGGAAGTGATCACCTATGGATCACATCAGTTGAGACCGCATGAGAAGAACTACGCTACCCATGACCTGGAGTTAGCAGTAGTGGTCTTCGCTCTGAAGACATGGCGACACTATCTGATGGGAGAGCGCTTTACAGTCTTTTCCGATCATCAGAGTCTCAGGTATATCTTCTCGCAGAAGGAACTGAACCTGAGATAGCGGCGATGGCTCGAGTTCCTCCAGGACTATGACTTTGAGATAGTCTATACTCTTGGGAAGGGGAACGTAGTAGCCGATTCATTCATCAGGAGGACAGGCATTCAGCTACTTGAGGAGGCGACGGAGCAGCTAGCCTCTTTGCAGATATCCTTCGTGGATATAGATGGAGAAGACTTCCTCCAGTCTCTCACAGTCACCCCTCCACTACTGCAGCGGGGTCAGGGAGGCATAGCGTGAGGACGCTGACTGTGAGACACGACGTGTACTGATATCCTCAAGACAGGCACCTGATGGTTTCTCCCTTGGAGCAGATCACATCATCCTTTTCAGAGGACGTACCATGGTACTAGTCGCTTTGCGAGAGGAAGTGCTGAGAGAGTTTCACACTTCTCCTTTGGCGTTACATCCTGGAGTGGCGAAGATGTACCAGGACCTCAGATGACAGCACTGGTGTTCGGGCATGAAGAAGGCAGTAGCAGAGTTCGTTTCTCGATGCCTCACCTGCCAGCAGGTGAAGGCAGAGCATCAGGTACCAGCAGGCTTGGTACAACCCTTGGAGGTTCCGAAGTGGAAGTGGGACGACATATCTATGGACTTCGTGACTGGACTTCCATGCACTTCCAGAGGTCACTACTCCATTTGGGTGATTGTTGACCGACTCACCAAGTCGGCACACTTCTTACCCATCAGAGAGCAGGGCTCAGTGGAGAGCTTGGGATGTCTCTACGTTCAAGAAATTGTGTGGCTCCACGGTGTGCCATCATCTATCGTCTCCGATCGATATGCTCGCTTTACTTCCCGGCTTTGGAAGGGGTTACAGGAGGAGTTCGGGACGCAGCTACATCTGAGCACAGCCTTTCACCCTCAGACGGATGGTCAGACGGAGAAGACCATTCAGACACTCGAGGACATGCTCCGCACATGTGTCCTCGACTTTGGTCGTAGCTGGGAGGACCACCTACCCTTGGTGGAGTTTGCATACAACAACAGCTACCACTCCACCATCGGGATGGCACCGTACAAGGTGTTGTACGGCCTACCTTGTAGATCTCCTTTGTGCTGGACAGACCCAGGGGAGTCAGCACTTGTGGGACAAGAGATGGTTCAGGCCACGATAGAGAAGGTCCAGGTTATCCAGGAGCGGATGAGGACAGCTCAGAGCCGGCAGAAGTCATACACTGACAGGAGGCGGAGGCCATTGGAGTTCGAGGATGGCGACCACGTCTTCTTGCGGGTCTCACCCCGACGTGGTATTTAGAGATTTGGCCGAGGCGGCAAGTTATCTCCGCGCTTCATCGGACCCTTCCAGGTCCTCAGCAGGATTGGTGAGGTGGCTTATCGCCTGGCTCCACCACCTCAGTTGCACCGGGTGCATGACGTCTTCCACGTGTCTCAGCTAAGGAGATACATGCACGACCCGACGCACATCATTGACCATGGGGAGCTTGACGTTGATGATGGGGCGACTTTTACGGAGGTCCCGGTGGAGATAGAGGATTGACAGGAGAGGGTCCTATGTGGGCGATCGATTCATCTTGTGCGCATTAGATGGCAGAACGGGAACCTCCAGGAGAGCACATGGGAGCGGGAGGCTCAGATGCGTGCTCAGTACCCTCATTTGTTTCCCTAGATTTGATGTATCTTTATGGGGACGTAAATACCTGAGGTGGGAGTAATGTAAAGACCCATAAAATTCAAGGTAAATTTTTTCTTAATTTTCTTTGGAATTTTACAAGAGCGCGGTTTCTGACGGCACCTGATTCCGAGGCCCGGAGTGCCCGAAATTAATTTCCGAAGTTTGGCTCGGGTACGTTCAGTGAACGAACGAGTGGGAATTTCTAACTTCTGATCCGGTGCTCGGAATTGAAATCCGAGGACACCGATGAACTCGCAGCGCCGATATTCGCTTAAGGAGACCTTTTCCGAAGTTGTGTTTATTGCGGGACGAAAGTTAGTTTTTGGGAGATTTATAGAATGTTAAATAAAAATGTGGAACACTTTTTATTTTTCTTACTTGTTGGTTAACTCCTCTCAAAGGAAGTTATGGGTGGGACCCACACCCACTTAACCTCCTTTGAGAGGATTAAGTGTGGTGGGGCCCACACGAACCCCAACTTTTCATCTCCTCTCAAAGCCCCCTTAATTCATTTTTTTTATGAATTTGACAACTTAGCTTATTAATTGGGTTGAGTTGTTTAATCTTTTTCAAACCTTTGAATTTCAAAAGGTTTGGTTGAGTAAATAAAATAAGCTCTTAACTTATTTTATTTGGTTAGATTTCTCTAGCCTTATTGAGAGCATTTTGGGTTCTCCTTCTTCTTCTTCAACTATGACGAAGAACTCGAAGAACCTTCGAGCTCCGACGAAGAACGCCGCTCCTCTCTTCTTCGTAGCCGGTTGCTTCCGAAGATCGACGACGCCTTCCGTGTCGACGAAAGGGAACGCCGCTTCCTCCTCGGACTTCCTTCGTCAGCTTACGAAGATTCGCCAATGACGTACCTCTTCGGACGTACCTCTTCGTCAATGGATTTGATGAACGATTACCGCGACGCCCGACCTCCACGAAATTGTCATCCGTGGGTCGTTGATGATCTTCGATCTTGAAACCAAGGTAGGGGTTTGTTGTGGTTTTTTTTCTTTACTCTCATTCTTGGTTCTAGAATGATAATCTTGTGATTAAATATTTAAGAGTTATCATCTAACGAGAGGGGGGTCAGACCACACAAACACGACCGCATTCCCCCTCCTTTTTTCTTGGTTATTTATAAAATCTTGTGGATGAACGAGAAGGCGTGGTGCCGTCGCACCACACGGGAATCGCCCGGCTTATTTACGCGACGCCGTCGCGTCGCGCCGTGGAAGGAGCATCATGAACGCGACGCCGTCGCGCCGCGCCGAAGAAAACCGAAGGCGCCGCGGCCGGAGCGGGGCCGCGGCGGTAGGGTGCGGTGCCGTCGCACCGCCCCGGACGACAAACACCGCGGCCGGTTCCGGGCCGCGGTGGGATGAGAAGACCGGCGGCTCGCCGAGCCGCCGGCGTCAGAAACCGGAAGGGGACCGGCTTTGCTGGTCCCGTTGAAGAAAAACCGGCTGGCCAGGTGGCCGGCCGGAAGGTCAAAGACCGGGGGAATTTAATTCCCCCGGTCAACTCTAATGCCCCCCCATTTATGAGGGGGGGGGGGGGTTTATTTAAGGGGGGCAGGCAGCCCCCCGATTTTCCTCAAGCAGGCCCCCACGAAGGGGGACGGTTCTCCAAAAAGGCGCGGCTTAAGCCGCGCCACCTGCTGGAAGCGGGGGCCATGCCCCCCGCGCGTGAAATAAGCGGCGCCAGGCCGGGCCACGCCGCCGCGCCGCCGGCCGGACCGGGTCGGACCTGGGTCGGGTCGCCCGGTTCGGGCCGACCCAGGGGGGGTCGGGCCGGGTCGGCCCGGACCCGGACCCCCCGTTTTTTAGACGATTTCGGTCTTTTGGCCATAACTTGAGCCACAGAACTCCGATCGACGAACCGTCAGCGGCATTGCGATCCTTGGATCGAGACGGTCGATTCGGTATATTGCAATCAAAGTTTCGGAATACTTTGTGTTCGGCCGGGTTGGTTCGTTCGCGAAACCAACCGGGCCCTCGGAGCGGAAACGCTCATATCGTGAGCTACGGACGTCTGATTGACGTCCCGTAAACTTTTTTGTGTTCCTCTTAGTGAGACGGATCTTTTGGCATACTCCGCCCGAGGTTTGGACGCAGGTGGAGTACGGTCGGGTTGGTTTTGCCTTAAAATCCAACCGGGCCCCTGGGATGAAAAGGCCAATAACTCTCAGAACGGGCGTCCGATCGACGCACCGTCTATTGCGTTGAGTTTCTGTTGACGATACAGAACATTTGGATACATCAACTCTGGACTTTGTGACAGTTGATGTATCAGCCTCTCGGCTTGTGGAGCAGACCCTCCTGAATGAGCTTGCTGTGTGCGGGAACCCTAGTGCTGGCTGCGACTGTTACTGCTACTGCTACTGCTACTGCTACTGTGAGCGCGACGACGACAGTACAGAGATCCTGTGTGGATTCGATGACGACTACAGCACTCAGCGATCCTATGTGGATCAGTGCTACAGGTCCTGTGTGGGCCCGATCCTGTGTGGGTCCGATCCTGTGTGGGTCTTTGCGCTCAGCGGTCCTGTGTGAACCAGTGCCTACAGGTCCTGTGTGGGACCGATCATGTGTGGGTCTTTGCGGGGGTTAGTTACCTATCGATCCTTTGTGGGTCCGACGACTTAGATGGATCAGAGATCATCTTTATCATCTTTCGAAGAAGTATACCTGTGTGAGCTGAATCCTGTTGCTTTCCTGTGTGGATTGCGTTGTGCTATCCTGTGTGGATTTCATTTTTCTTTCCTGTGTGGTATACGTATACTTTCCTGTGTGGAGTGAGTTGTACTTGGGCTCAGAGGTTGGAGCGTATTGGAATTGATGACTTAGGTATATGTATGAGCATATACCTAAGAAGTGTCGGTTGTTACCTCGTAATTGTATCTTCCTTTGTGGTTTATCCTTTGTGGATTTTGGGGGACCTTCGGGGGTCTCGGGGTCCCTACTGAGTAGCTTATACTCACCCTTGCACGGGCTATGCTCGCACTACGTTGTGTTGGTTGCAGACGATGGACAGTGTTGATCTTTGCTGAGGCTTGCAGAGCAGGATGGTACCTGGAGGTGGACCACTGGGCGGGACGTGTTCGGAGCGGACGACGAGACCCATGGAGCAGTGGAGCTATCTGTACCCACCCTTCAGGTGGGATACCCAGTGGATAGCTCGGTGTAGCGGCTTCTACTTTACAGTTGTTGTTTCCCTTTCGAGTTGTACTTTACTTTCAGTTTGGGTTTGTATACTGGCCCATTTACTTTTCCGCACTTTCAGTTGTACTCTGTTTTTACTTAGTGCTTACTTCCGCTTTCTTACTCTGTGGTGTTTGTTTACTTTACAAAGGCAATGCCTTCCCTTTTTACTGGGATTTACGCCTTGGTGCTAGTCGCCAGCCCCTGGCCTATGGAAGGCGGGCTTGGGGTAGTCACGGCACGGACCCCGAGGGCGGGTCGTGACAAATGGGGTGGGGTGGAGTCCATTAGGTTGGAGGGTGTCGAGGGGGTGAGGTTCAATCCATCGGTGGGAGGTTGTCCAGGGGGTAGGGGTGTCCCAAGCGGGTGGGTTGGTGGGGGTGGGTGTCCAGTGGGTTGGGGTGTTCAGGGGGTGTGGGTGTCTAGGGGGTGGGATTCTCGAGGGGGTGGGAGGATTTCGAGTGGTGGGGGAGTCTAGTGGGTGGGACGATGTCCAAGGGGGTGAGGGGATTTCTCGAGGGTGGAAGGGCTGTCCAGGGCGGTCGGGGGTGTCTACGGTGGTGGGAGGGAGTCTAGGGGCTGGGGGGATGTCCAGGGGTAGGGGTGTCCAGTGGGTGGGGGTGTCTAGGTGGTGGGGGTGGGGGTGTCTAGTGGGGTGGGTGGGTGTCCACGGGGGGGGGGGGGGGGGGGGCAATCCGGGGGGTGGGGGTGTCCAGGTGGTGGGAGAGTGTCTCGGGGTTGGGGGTTTTCCATTGGGGTGGTGTAGTGTCCAGTGGGTGGGAGGGTGTCTAGGGGGTGGGGGGCTGTCCAGGGGGTGGGTGGGTGGCCCTAGGGGTAGGCGGTGTCCACCGGGGGTGGGGCCTACCCAAGGTGGTAGGGGTGTCCAAAGTGTGGGTGGATATCCAGGGGTGGGGGTTTCCAGGGGTGGGAGGATGTCTAGGGGGGTTGTCTAGTGGGTGGGGGGGGGCTGTCAATTGTGGTAGGGGATGTCCAATGTGTTTTATGTTTTTTAGTTAACATTGTATGTTTTGAATTTTAGGTATGTCAATGATTAATTTTGGTTTGGTTCTTATTGTTTTGGTCTAGTTCTGATGTATTTATGCTATGTCTTCTATTCTGCTTTTGGTTTGTTTTCTACTTGTTTCAGGACTTCCTTGGAAGAGCACAATAATGGTTGAATGGTTTTATTAAACAAAATTGGTTTTTATGTTTGTTATTTTATAAATGACTTAATAAATTCATGGGAATGATTTTTTCCCTAAGTTATTTAATAACCAACATAGTATATTTGTTTTTACATCGGTAAAACAATAATATATGTGAAAAACAACTCCATAGATTGGTTTATCATGTCAGTTATTTTTATAACCGATTTGATAAACATGGTTTTTCATGTATGTTTTTTAATATCCAACGTGAAAAATTCTTCAAAGGAAAAGTTCATTACTTCAGTTATGTATTAACTGACGTAATAAACTATATACCACGTCATTTATTTAAAAAACGACATAATAAATCATGAATCCGAAGTGTTTAAAATATCGATTTCTTAGGAACCATCATGAAAAATGCTTTAAATTTATGTTTTTTACATCAGTTTTAGAATAAAAAGCGTAAAACAATTTATAACATCTCCTTTAATAACTTTGGCCAAAAAACTGTGGAAAAAAATAAAAAATAACCGATGTAATTTTTTTTTCATGAGTGGATGACACAATTTCCAATAGGGTGAAGGATGTAACAACCTAAGTATTTATAGAAAAATTTATTTTTATATCTATTAATATCTATGAATTAGATATTAATTTAATATTAAATATCACACTTTTTTGATAGCATACTCAACATGAAACAACAGGTTTTTTTGAAATCTTACATTGCACACAACATTGAGTTATACCAAAAAATCATATAATAATATTATTATTTTAAATGGTAGTTAGCGCCTAGCCGTTTTATTGTTGTGAATAAATAGAACATACTAAAATATGATTATACAAGTTTATTGAATGTTTTTACATTTATCAAATAAATTTTTTGAGGCTTAAAATATGAATGAATCTGATTTTAAGCATGAAATACATTAACATTCTTTAAAAGGTCGATTTACATCCTTTTGATGGAGAACCCTATTTAAATCTAGTTTTTTTCACTTTTATATATTCTATTTGAAAAAACAATTCTTTAGAAGCAGGTCATAAAAATTTACTTTGGATGAAATTTTGGTATTTTTATGATTAATATCATTTTTTAATAAATAGTGAAAAATACTAAATTTTATTTCAAAATTCCATTTAATATAATTTATTTATATTCTTAGATTTTAAAATCATGTTTTTAAAGTGTAATTGGATTTTATTTTTATCTTTTAATATAGTTTTGGTCATTGTAAGTAATTTCACTTTGAAATTGGACGTAAACATATGTCAATCTTTTGGTACATTTTACTTCCTAAAAACACGCTTTTTTTGTTTGAAAATGAGAATTTATTTTAAATTAATTTGCACTACTTCTGTGTTAAGAATTTGGAAAAATAGATTCCGTATTTGTGATCAAGTGGTCCAAATTTTGTGAATAGGTAATTTTTATTTCGAGACATTATGAATAGTAACTTCTATAATTATTTTATTTACCTTGGTTAAAGGGTAAATATTTTATATAAGGGTAATGAATAATATTATAATAATATTAAACTAGCCTAACACGTGTCCTAATACTATTTGATGAGATATTTCTGACCATGGGCATCCTTGAGTTGATTTTGGGACCTCATGGAGCCATTTTGACGTGAAAATGATATTTTATAAGAATTAATATAAAGTAACAAAAAATGTAACATAAACATGTATCTTTTATTAAAAAAATCTTTATATGAGGTTATATAATATATCTCTTTGAATATAAATAGTCATTAGAATGATATAAATAATTCCAATATCATGATATTTTATTTATAGTTTTTAGAAATCATATAAATAAATATATTTAAGACACAACGACGAGGTAGTTATTACCTTATTAATTTATGTTTCAAATAAATGAGAATATAAATATTATGATAAATTTATTTCAAAACTTTTTTTACCATAAAACAATTTTTTGTATGAGTATGGGTTTTTATATTTGAATTAATGCAGTTTTTTTTAAAAGAATCATGTTTTTATCGATTTTAAAAAGTCATCATATGAATAATATAAAAATTTACATAAATGAGTTTAAAAAAAAATACTATTTTATTAAATGATAAAATTTTCTAAAAAAACATTGATTCATCCAGATGACTTAGATATTGTTTAAAATGTAATTAGTGAACTAGTTGTTGTTATATTGGGATTTTATAGTTACTATATAATCATATTGTATGAATATAAAAGAAGACATGGTAAGAGTTTAATTAGTTAACTAAGTGTTAAAGCTAAAAGATAAGGTTAAAATTATGACATAAAATTATATAAAACCTATTGATTGGGGGTTTTTACCCAAAAATATCATATATTTGAAATACATTACTTTGGGTCCTTTTGAAAAGAAAAATAATTTTATAATAAAATAATACATTCAATCTTTCCTAATGAGCCCCTCCTTCCTGTTATAAAAGGGAATCACCCCTACCAATTTAATCACACATTTCAAGCCCCTTGGATCATCCAAAATCTTCCAAAATAAGATCCCAAAATTCGTATCTTCCTTTTAGAATCCATACCATCGGGATAAGGAAATTCAAGAATTCCATTTGGACAATATCAAAGGGAGTTACACGTTTTAAGAGGAAACATCTTCTCTAAAGTTCCTTTCCATTATTTTACATATTCTCCCTCTATTATATTATTATTATTTAATTACACAAAAAAAATAGTATAAAAAGTATACTAGGCTATTTTTATGATAAGTACTCGAACTGCACTTACACACCCCTACATTTAATTGATATGACCATATTGTTTTTTTTGAGAAATTAAATGGCACCCTTCTGTCCCGGCGTTCCCCCTCTCCTGCTCAACCTATCTAGGGTTTCCCCATAAAACCCTACACTTGAGGTCAGCATTGCATATGAGGACTAATTATTTCTTTTCCTTTATTCTCCTATTTTTCCTCCTTTAGTCTCCTTCCTCCTCTATTGTCCTTTATTTCGGACGATGTTGGACTTCATATAGGTGCATTTTTCTTAGTGTTCGTCTTCTTTGGTGAATTTTTTTGTCCTACCAAAGCTTGCTGCAATTTTAGACTCTGGCTGCTTCAACCATACCCTAATATCGCATTCTACCACTCCTCTCTAGTTCATATTTGGAGTGATTGTAACATAGGGGTTTTGGGTTAAGGGTTTCGACAGTTCTCTTTTCTCTAGGCGCTTCTGTTTCGGCTCGACCTTACTTTGTGGTTCGGGTTTTAGTCTCACCACGTTACCACCGTTTGGAGACCTAGGCCACTCTTATCCCTAACCTGACCATCAAGGCCATTTTTATTCTCTCCCTGTTGGATCATAAGAGATGGTCCCTCAACAGTTTTGAGAGGTGGCGTTCAACGGATGACTATGCCCCTTCTGTGGTATGCTTTGGTTATCAGTGATAATTTGTTTGAGTCATTTTCTTTGGAAGTCGATCTTCTCGAGACCAGCCCGATGATGGTTATATTGGTGTTTTTTTATATGTATTTTCTCTAACTTTGTTATGGAGGAATCCTTCAGTGGTTCATCCCTCTCATACTCTGTTCTTCCGTCCTGATCCATTGCTCCTTTCAAAGTCGGTAGGTGCGGTGGTCTTCATGGATGGTTTGGGCTGTGTTGTTCCTGCGGATAATGTTCTCTAGGAGGCGCATCTAGCATGCTACAATGGTGACGGTGGTGCTCGAATGGCGATGATTATGGATTTTTCTTTGATGTATATGATGGTGGTGTCTCTTGTTTTTCTAGGATTATGGGATTTTCTCTGGTGGAGTGACGGATCGGGTCGGCCTTCATCCTGACTGGTGACTGAAACTGTGTTGATTGGTATGGATGACGATGATTTAAATGAAAGTGACATTGGTGGTTTGATGATGGTGATGATGATGTGAACTATTCCCCTTATATCAGTGTTTTGGAGGTTTTGGAATTGATGAGGCATGGTGCGGTGTAGTTCTCAAAGCACGAACATTCAATTTAGGTGTTTTGAATTTCAAAATTGTTTTATTTTGGCACGTAGTTTTGGTTTTTTTGGTTATGGGTTCCATCCGAGTGAATTGTGATGTGTTTTATTATTGTGAAGTTTCAAACTTTAGCTTAAAACTGTTTTCAGAATTTTTTAAAAAAATATATTTGGATTTGATCATATTGTTTCTGCGGACGACGAACTACTTCCTCAGAAAATAGCGATTGTTAAATTTTCCCCTACTGCCTCTCATGGTGGAAATTATTATGGAAATGAATTTATATGTGATATATATTATATTTATACTATCCCTATGCTTCTGTATTTTTCATTTACAACAAAATTTATGGTTTCCATAATGGGAAAATACAATAATTTTATTGAAGGATGTGTGGATTACCACCCCATCGAAGTGATATAGACCATTCATACCATACATGGAACATATAAAAGATGGATTTAATATAATTATGTAAAATATATATCATATGACATTATATTGTCATTATAATATACCTATATATAATTTAGTTTTTATTTCTTTAATATGACAGATAAATAAAAGTAGCATTCATGCGCACGTATGAATTATCATCTCCATGAACGGTACATTTCCTTTATCATATCCAAAAGTTATGTACTATTATAAATAAATATATACTAGATATATATTATATTTAAATCATTATTACTATTCTAGAGATATTTTATTTTTGACCACATGGACAATTTGTAATTATAACAATGTCATTTTTGATTCATGTACCGAATATCGACAAAACGTCCGATATGAACATAAATAATTATGTAATTTTATAACTTGGAAATAAGTGATATAAAAGAAATAATAAACTAGAAAAGGTTTGCAAGAAGGAATAAATTAACTTATGTTTATTATTCAGGAAGAACAAGGAACAAACACGATAAGTTGGACGCAAGGTAAGAGAACTTCTTAACCCATTTTCAATTATTTAGGTTAAACATATAATTCAGAATTATGTAATGATGTGAATATTTGAGAAATGACTATTGATATACTATCTAGTATTTATAAATTATTTATGTTTATTTATGGTGAATAAAAATAATCAATCAATTTTATTAATAAAATGAACATTCTAAGCGAACCTTTCACACTCCTCTTCTTGTCAAAGACCTCTTTTATGTTATATATTTTAATTTCCATTTTATTATGTAGGGATATGTTATTCTCTATCCTTATTGTGGTAACTTTTATGTCCAACTGATAAGATACCATTTTCCCTATCATCAACACATTTTCTTAAATTTTATGTTATGCTATTAGGTTTCCAAAGATTTGTATCCATATTTCTAAACTCAATTTCCACTCATTGGTTTTTATGAATATTTAGATGATTATATTATTCAATGATTATGTATGTATTTGTTTATTTATGTTTTAATTTCCACTACCATCTATGTGGACATACTGTTTCTATACATTATCACACCATTAATAAATTCATACATCATTGATACAATCTTTTTCAAGGTACTACATCTAAATCTCTTTTCATTGAGGCATATCTCGATATTGTGAACCTTTAATATCCTATATGGTGTATATATAACACTTTTAACATTTTATCTCCTTATTATCATGATATTATATGTTTTTTATGTTATTCCTTAATTATTTTTATTCATGTATTTCTCAAGTTGTAAGGGAATAATGAATTAAAAACAATTTTAAATGCTTTAAAGATTTAGTGTTCTAAATCATTATTGTTAATGTCCATGTTTTCAAATTGGTTTTAATGATTAATTTATATGGACATTAATGTTTCAATATTATATTTCATTATAAATTTTCATTGTGGTATGGGACACTTTGATTTAAAATTGTTCTATTTTAATTTTTTAATTGTGTTATTTAGAATGAATTTATTATTTAAATACCTTGAATTGGTATTTTTTTATTTCAATGTGAAAATGTTATATTTTACTTTTTTATTGTTTTATGTGTTATGAATATGTAATGGTTCTTGGGAATTGTTTTGATATATGGGTGGTTCCTTGATAAATTTATGTTGGGTGAGCCCGATATATCTCTCTAAAGAATTGGGTAACGTGACAAAGGTAAACTCTAATGTTTCCACTAAGAGATTTATGGATTATACTTTGATGGGTATTGAAAATATATCTACCTATGTTGTTGGGAAAGATATAATGTAAGTATGATATGGATTCCACAAATTACCTTTACAATTTATGATTTCTTTATGTTATTCATAAATATTATGTTTTGCTATGGTATGTTAAAGAGATTATGTTTTATGATTGAGCATTATGATTTCATTGATTTGTATATATTGTTGGACTAATGTTTTCAATCTTTATTTATAACCCTTAGTATGATTTTAATGCTCATCCCATGTTTTGAAATGATTTTCACATGGTATAAGGAATAGTAAGAGAGATGAATTATTAAAGAAGATTTATATAAAGAAAAGAACTCTTATTTTATTTAATGTGTTTTATTATTATGAAAAATTTGGATAGAGTATAAGAATATAATTTTTAATTTTTGGGATGTACTGTAATATTTATGGCTCAATTCCCTAAAACTCTAAACCTGAATATATCCTCAAGGTTAATTCTTGACATAACTCAAGATTATGTTCTATTTAAGGCCGAGGCCTTATAATTCTACCGAATCAATTCATTATATTTTCATGGAATATTACCATTTTTTCAATAATTGAAACATCAAATAATTGAAAATAATTTTTATAAAAATATAAATTTATTTCTCTCTTAGGTCAAAAATTGATTTTCTTCCAAAACCATTTTTTCTAAAAATATTTTCCTTTTTTATGATTTTATTATGATTTTAAAAATTAAGTTTTACACATGTATGTTTTTCTTAATAATTTTTTTGAAAGGAATCTTAGTATTATTTTCTAAAAAATGTTTTCATTCCTCTATAAAAAATGTGAAAGGAATATTTATTTTAATGTGTACAACATGAAAGAAACATTCCATTTTCATGAACATTGTTTTCATTAAAGATTCATTCGTATGTTTTTAGGGGTTTTTAGAATGAAAATATTTTCAAAATGTTTTCTATTTTAATAAATATTTTTGAAATGGAAAATTATATTTTCATCAGAAATTTTTTAAATGATTGATCAAAACCATTTACCATCAAATATTTTCATCCTTTGATGTTACCTATGCCTTCTTGGGGATATAATCCAATGGTAAAATTCATATTATTTCTCAAAATGGTTTATGTTTATGATGGAATAATGTTTATGAAACTCTTTTATCTACCATGGGTTATACCATGATAAATTATATTATGAAACATGCTTCTTTTATATGAGTTATAGTATGAAGAAATGAAGAAATGGTTATGAAACGTATTGTTGAGTCAATAAGGTTTTCCTTATGACTTTTCCATTCCTTCTTGTTTTGAAAATCACAAACACCTTTCTTTAAGAAAAATCACTTTTATAAGGAAAATTTATTTTAAAAGGAAAATCGCTTTTATAAGTAAAATCGCTTTTATAAGGAAAATTTCTTTTATAAGGAAAATTGCTTTTATAAGGAAAATCTCTTTTGTAAGAAAAATTATCCTTATCATATTTTCATCCATATTTTTCTTAAGTATAAAATTCTGATTCATTTCTATTTTCTCGGAATTGATTGAAACTTTGATATGAAGTATTCTCTTTTAGGATCTGAATTCTATACAAGAACTGTATTAAAGTTTCACTCCGAAATCCAGAATGAGAACTGTGAAAAATTTTCATTCCGAACTCTGGATACGAACTCTGATTAAGTTCTACTCCAGATTTAGGATACGAATCCTTATGAAGTTCGACAAACTAATTCTCATTACGAATTCTAATGATGAATTCTCATTACAAATTCTGATGAGGAATTCTCATTACGAATTCTAATGAGGAATTCTCATTACGAATTCTGATGATGAATTATCATTCCGAATTCTCATTCCAAATTCACCTATTAAACAAAATCTGATCATCTTTGTTTTATACACTCCAAATTTATTTAGACTCCGAAAATTATTTTTTAGACTCCGAACTTTCATTTTGCTTACGTTGTTATAATCTTCCTACTCTTTAATATTTTTTTCTCACTCCGAACATTCACTCCGAACTTTTGAGTTAGTTTTTAAACGGTGTCATACATTCTGGTACACTTGTTTTGTTATAAAACGATGTCATCTATTCTGTTATAAAACTAACCGTTGGCTAAGTGACACGTGTAATGGTCCTTCTGATTTTTATAGAAAATATGACCGTTGGGAAGGAGGCCAACCTTACCTATAAATAGGAGCTCATTTGAAAGAGATCAAGATAGAGAATGAAGTTGATCAATCTAGAGACCACATGCTGCTAAGGTGATTTTTAGAGAGAGAAATCTTTTCATTCCTTGTGCGTACTGAACCGCTTGTTCAGTTTTTTCTTTGTGCGACTCCGAATGTTGGTGATTACATTCGAGGACATCTGGGGATAAGAAGACAGATGTGCCAAGTACCTTGAAGTTCGAGGGCTTCCTTGCTGAGAAAGACAGAGGTTGCCAACTACCTTGAAGTTGAGGGCTTGCGGGGATAGCAAGACAGAGACTCCGATCTTCGTATCGAGGGCTTACCCTGGTGTGGGTAAGATAGACTTGTTTGAAAGTATATATCAAGGGACCTTTATCCAAGGTTGTTGGATACCCTTCTCTTTGGGTTAAAAGTATTATATCTTGTTACTTGTAGTTTTACTACTTGTTTATTTCCGCTGCATTTTTTATTATAAGGAAAGTATAACTTTCTTATACTTCCATACTTGTACACTGTTTCATTTAGATTCTATACGCTTTAAGGTAGAATCTCATATTGTAATCTTTTGTTAATTTTCAATTTCCGGATCCATATTTCCGGATCCTACATTTGGAATCTCTTTCCATGTTTTCATTTGGTATTATAAGTGTTGTGAATTTTCTTATGTTTAACTTTGTTAAACTTATCCCTTTGTTTTCCTTAAGGAAAACACAGTTATTCATAACTAACTATAAAGGTTACAAAGGAATTTCTAAAGTATACAATTCACCACCCTCTTGTAAATTGAGCAATCTACATTATTATTTCGATCCTACAATTGGTATCAGAGCAGGTATTTGGGATAATTGTACTCACGTATAAGTTTTTCTTGCTCACTTTCCCATTCTGAACTTTTTCATTCCAAACTTTCTCATTCCTAACTTTGTTATTACGAACTTTTTCTACTAACAAGTCTGTGTGCCAAAGGTTTATATGTATGGCAGGAATGAATGTTGGTTCTATTGATAATCTAAACCCTACAAGACCACCAATCTTTGATGGTAATGATTATGAGTACTAGAGAGACCGAATGAAGACTTATTTTATCAATACTAGAGTAGACAATTTTTTATGATTACTGGCGATTATAAAATTCCTGACAACAATGTTATAAATTTTACTAACTAGGAAAATCAAGAATATTAACTCAATTCTAAGGTACGAAATACTTTACATTGTTCAATGACCAAAAATATATATAGCCAAATTTCTTCTTGTGAAGCAGCTAATTGTATCTGGAAGAAGTTAGAGGTTAAACACTTTAAAACTTCTAAAGTGATTGAGACTAGGAGAGCTATGCTTAGAGCTGAATATCATGGATTTAATTTTCCTTATGGAGAACGAATCTGTAAAGTTCAACAAAGATTTATGACTATCGTCAACAGACTACAGTATATGGGAGAGAAAGGTTTAGATGATGATGCTCTTGTGGATAAGATAATTGATATCATGACCTATGAGTGGGAATCCAAAAGAACAGCTATAGATGAGAACAGGAAGGTCACTCAAATTTCTCTTGATGAGTTATTTGGAACTCTTCTCCAACAAGAAACCAGAATGAAGAGAGATACTGACAACATCAAAAAGAAAAATGGAAATGGTACTATTTATTTTAAGACAACATCAAATCATATGAAATCTAATACTCCTGCGGGAGTAACCAGATCCAAGTCTAAGAAGATGGTAGTTCAGTCAGATTCTAGTGAGAGTGAAATATCAGAAAATGAATTAGCAAATCATTCTCGAAGGATGAGCGAGATAGATGGCCAGATAATTTTCCAATCCAAGTATAAGAAAAAGGAAAGGAAAGATAGAAAAGATAGAGAAGTCACTTGATATGAATGTAAGAGAGCTGGATATATTAGACTAGATTTCCCTTTGCTTAAAAAGAAAGAAAGGAAAGAAAGGCATTCAAACAAGAACAGAAAGAAGTGTTATAAATCCAAATCTATGAATGTTTTGAAAGCTAATGATACCTGGAGTGCCAGTGGTGGTGATTCTTCAGATGAATATTCTGATTATGAATCTTCAGGATAGAAGAATCTTGGTCTTATAGCCAGATTACCTATTGATAATCATTGTTTTATGGCTAAGGTACGAAATGCTGAATCATTGACCAATGTTTCTTTAAATTATAATGATAGTAAGTATTATAACTCTTCTGATGAATAATATTCTTCTGATGAAGAAAATACTTTACCTACTTATGAAGAAGTCTCTAGGTTTTCTTAACTTCTTGAGATTAAGAATTCTAAACTCAATAAAAAACTTGATAAGGAAAACTCTAGGAATTACATTCTTACAAAAGAGATATTAGATCTTTATAAAGATCTTGATAGGAAAAATTCTGATTTTGAAAGTATTTCAAAAAATCCTGAGGAAGTATGTTCTAAGAAGAACATACTTTCTAAATAATTAGAAAAAGTAATTTCTTAGAAAAATATTTTCGAGCCTAGCTCTAGTTCTATGTCTAATGATTTTAAGGATAAAAACATGGTTATAAAACTCAAGTCTGAAATTTTTTCCTTAAAGAAGTGTTTATCAAATATTAACCATGGTAAGGAAAATTTTGATAAAATGTATTCCCAAATACGACCTTTAAGGAATAAATCCGGATTTGGTTATACCCATGCAAAACCAATTTTCAGTAACAATTATTTTGTTCCTCAAAGTGCCCCATTTTTTACCAAGTGTCAATGTGCAGGTCACTGGGCAAAGAATTTTTCCTTAAACAAAACCAAATCTCTAGGATTTCACAAAGCTTATTTTTTTAAGAAGATGTGGGTACCTAAAATTCTATTATCTGGAAATCTCGGATCCAAACAAGTTTGGATTCCGAAAGTCTAATTCTCTTCATGATTTCAGGAAAATAAAGAGAGTACCGGCAACAATACATGGTACATGGATAGTGGATGTTCCCAGCACATGACTGGTAACAAAAGCTATTTTGAAAAGATTATCAAAACGAAAGGAGGAAAGGTAACTTTCAGAGATAATACTAAGGGAGAGATTGTTGGTATTGGTAATATTGCCTTTCTTGGTAAAACCTTGATTTAAAATTTTCTTTTTGTTAAGGGTCTTAAGCACAACCTCATTAGCATAAGTCAGTTATGTGATGAAGGTTACCTTGTGAATTTTAGGAATGATAAGTGCTTAGTTCACAATTCCAAGGAAGAATTTATTCTCTCAGCTAATAGGCAAGAGAATGTTTACACTATGAACATATAAGTCCTTAGAAACCAAGATTTACCTTGCCTAAGTGCAATGGAGGATCATTCCTAGTTATTCCATAGAAGACTAGGTCACTGTAACCTTAGAAACCTATGTAAACTTTCTACGAAGAAACTAGTTAAGGATCTACCAGAGATTATATTTGATTCTTCTAAAGTCTGTGATCCTTGTCAATATGGAAAGAAACATAAATCTAGTTTTAAATCAATCGGTGAAGTCTCGAAAACCGATGCATTACAGTTAGTGCACATGGATCTTTTTGGTCCAACACAAACTGGAAGTATTGGAGGCAAATACTATGTGTTTGTTCTAGTTGATGATTACACTATATTTACTTGGGTCTATTTTCTAGCAAAGAAGTCCAAAGATTTTTCTTATTTCAAAAATTTTAGAGCTCAAGTTAAAAATGAGAAAAACCTTCCATTGAAAACTATTCATAGTGATCGTGGTGGTGAATTTCAAAATTCTGATTTTGAAACCTTTTGTAGTAGAAAAGGTATTACTCACAATTTCTCAGCACCTAGAACTCCTCAACAAAATGGTGTAGTTGAGAGAAGAAATAGAATTCTTCAAGAGATAACTAGAACCATGTTGAGCAAATATTCCATAGCTAGACATTTCTGGGCTATAGCTGTAATTACTACTTTCTATACTATAAATCGAGTTTTGATTAGACCTTTTCTTAATAAAACTCATTATGAGTTATGGAATGGTAGAAAACCAAGACTATCCTACTTCAAGGTTTTTGGCTGCAAAGTATTCATTTTGAATACTAAAGATAACCTACATAAATTCTCACCAAAATATGATGAAGGAATTTTCATAGGTTATTCAACAACTTCTAAGGCCTATAGAGTTTTTAATAAAAATACTTGAACTATTGAAGAAACAGTACATGTAAAATTTGATGAGTCTGATCCTTTTGTTTTTAAACCATCCCTGCCTACATCCTCGGATGTGTTTTCAAAAACTGATTGTCAACCTTTGATAGAAGAATCTTCTAATAAGGATAATGTTCAAGAAGATATTCCTGAAACATTTACCCCAGAAGATTTTCTACCCTATGTTGATGAACAAGATTTTCAAAACCCAAATTAGGCGTTTCTTAAGAATCATCCTAGTGATAGTATCATTGGTGATGTAAATCAACCTGTAAGGACTAGAAGTTACTTATGAAATGAAGTAGAACATCTGGCCTTTCTTTCCCAATTAGAACCTAAAAGCACTGATGAAGCTTTAGGTGATGATGATTGGATCAAAGCCATGCAAGATGAAATAAATGAATTCGGAAGGAATAAAGTTTGGACCTTGGTTGAAAGACCTAAGGAAACTTCTGTTATTGGAGTAAAATGGGTTTTCAGAAATAAATGCGATGAAAATGGATTCATAGTAAGAAATAAAGCTAGACGTATTGCTAAAGGCTATAATCAGCAAGAGGTAATAGACTATGAAGAAACCTATGCTGCAGTAGCTAGACTTGAATCTATCCGTATTCTATTTTCCTTTACAGAATTCTTTAATTTTAAACTTTTCCAAATGGATGTGAAATGTGCTTTTCTTAACGGTTATGTTCAAGAGGAAGTTTTTGTTGAAAAACTTCCTGGCATTGAAGATACAAAACATCTTGATTATGTTTTTAGACTTACCAAAGCTCTGTATGGCCTTAAACAAGCCCCACGAGCATGGTATGATAGACTCACTGGATTTTTACTTCAAAATAACTATGTTAAGGGAAATGCAGATCCAACCCTTTTTATAAAGAAAGATATGGAAAATGTTTTGATTGTTCAAATTTATGTTGATGACATCAAATTTTGTTCAACTCAGCAATCTTTGACTGACTCTTTTGCAAGTCTAATGAAATCTGAGTTTGAAATGAGTATGATGGGTGAGTTAACTTTTTTCCTTGGGTTTCAAATTTCTCAAAAACCAGAAGGAACCTACATATCTCAACATAAGTATATTAAATATTTTCTCAAAAAGTATGGTTATGACAACACTAAGAGTATAAGTAATCCTATTAGTACCTCAAACTCTTTAGATCCTGATGAAACTGGGAAACCAGTAGATCAAACATCTTTTAGAGGTATGATAGGAAGTCTACTATACTTAACAGCTAGTTGACCAAACATAATGTTTTCAGTATGCTTATGTGCAAGATATCAATCCAATCCTAAGGAATCTCACTTAAAGGCAGTAAAAAGAATTTTTTGCTACCATAAGGGAACCATGGATCTAGGATTATTTTATACTTCTGGAAATGATTTTATCCTAAAAATATTTTCTGATGCTGACTTTGGTGGATGTAGAATGGATAGAAAAAGTACATCCAGAACTTGTCATTTCTTAGTAGATTCATTAGTTTCTGGGTCCTGCAAGAAGCAACATTCTGTAGCACTCTCCACTACTGAAGCTGAATATGTAGCAGCTGGAAGTTGTTGTCCTCAAGTGTTGTGGATGCAACACACACTCACAGACTATGTCTTGAGTTTTACAAAAACTCAAATTTTTTGTGATAACACAAGTTCCATTATCCTTAGTAAGAACCCTGCACATCACTCTCGTGAAAAACACATAGATATTAGGAATCACTTTCTTAGGGATCACACACTTAAAGGACATATTATTCTTCAGTTTATCGTAACACAAGATCAACTTGCTGATATTTTCACAAAAATCTTTTCCTTCTGATAGATTTGAATATATTAAACAGAAGTTAGGAATGATAACTGTAAGGTAATCCTTCTTAATTAACTTTCTGTTGAAAAAGTCTACTTACAGCAATGAACTCCTTTTTATAGGGGGGTACATTTGATTGTTAGAATAACAATGTTTTTCAAAATTTGTTTTTATACTTTTCAGAACTAAAATTCCGGTATGGAATTTCCAGAACTAAAATTTTTCAGAATGGATATTTTCGTATAGAAAACTTTTGGAATGGAAATTTTCGTATTCAAAACTTCCGGAATGGAAAATTCCATACTGGTATTTTCATAACGGGATTTTTGTACCGAATATTTCATAATGAGTTTTTCGTTTTCAAATTTTGGAATGAAATTTTCGTACTGAGTTTTCTGTATTGAGTTTGTTTTTTGTAGTGAGTTTTCCGAATTTTGTCTTTTCGTAGTAAAGATTTTTTTTGTTTTCGTAAGAATGTTACCAATTACGAATAATCTTCCTAAGCCAATACTTAAGGTATGATTTCCTTACTCAAGCTTTCGTAGTCATACTTTACTTACTGGCATTTTCTTATATTTTGTTTTCGGATTATAGTTTTCTTAATTCTCTGTTTTAATTAAAACCTCAAATGATCGGATTCAAGTTTTCTTGAGAATTGGTTTTCGACATTCAGATCTGATATCTTCTTGTCAACCGTTCGATCAACTATGGATGATGAACCGTTTTCTCATTGCCTATATAAAGGGGACCCCAAATAGTTGTCCCACATCAGTTTTCAAGCTCCAGCATCTCGAAGCTCTGCCTCTCTGTTTTAAGACCATTCTGAACTTCATCTTTCTCCTTTCTGAACTTCTCAGAGGTCTTCAGATCCGAATTACTGTGGATGTAGCTTCTCAAGACATGTCTTCCTCTAAGCCGATATCGAAGTGGTTAGTGTATAGAGAGAGGCTGGTCCATCCTGATTTCTTCAACAAGTATGACACTCTTATTTCCAAAAATATTAAGCTTAATGGATGGGAAGATGTTGCGGTGTCAAAACCTGGGAATCAAGGTGAAGTGTATTCAGATTTGCTTATAGAGTTCTATGAAACAATCTCCTTTCATAAGGAAGATGAAAGGGAGAAGATTCCTTTTAAGTCCTATGGTAAGACTTATAAGCTTTCATATGCCAAGGCAGCCTTCTTGGTAGGGCTGAATAATGAAGGTGAAGCTGAATTCATATCTCATGTGTTGCCGGATTCAAAGGGTAGCTTCGACAAGGAAAATGCTTTAGAAACTCTCGGACTGGAAGATGTCAAGGCTCCGAAGATTTCTAGTTTATCTACAAATTTTCGGATTCTAGAGTTATGGGTACAAGGTCTTATCATACCGAGAAAGGGTGACAAAGAGAGTCTAAAGAAGAGTGAGATTTATATCCTAGATTTTCTGATAAATCTGAGGAAGTTTAACATAATGAAGCACATTCTTATTACTCTTGAGAATTTGAAGAAAGGAAATCTGAGAGCTCAGATTATAATGTATCCAGCAATCCTCTCAAAATTGATAGTTCGGTGCCTTGAGTCTTTCAAGGAGGCTTGCAAGTCTAAGCCAATAGTTTTCAAGATTATGTTGGTGACTGATGGTACACTCAAAATGATGGATGTAGCTTTTGACAAGAAGACTGGTCAGTTTATTGATTTGCCCGCTCAAGAAGAAGCAGTTCCGAAAGTTGTTGATCCGGAATCCTCTAAGCCAGTAAGAAAGATAATGTTGAAATAAGTTGAAGTTGAATAACATAATCCCAAGTATAAGGAAGTTAATTCCACACCTCCAAAACCTAAGAAGAAGAAATCTTACCCAGATGAGGTAGTTTCTAAATGGAGGGAGATGAAAGAGAAGAGAGTGCAAGGGGAGCCTCAGTTTGGCTTGGATCTTACAGAGGCTAAGGCCTTGAAGGAAAGAACTGCGGATGAGCTCGAAAAACAAGAGAAAGAAAAGAAGCTCAAGAAGAAGATGTCTGAGGCTGAGGTAGCTCAGGCTTTGTTGAAGTTTAATGAGATGGTTTCAGAAAATATTCATGTTCCGAGATCTTTTTCAGTAGAATCTCTACCTGAGACCCCAGGAAGAGATTTT
Organism: Viscum album; assembly: GCA_963277665.1. Lineage (NCBI taxonomy): Eukaryota > Viridiplantae > Streptophyta > Magnoliopsida > Santalales > Viscaceae > Viscum > Viscum album. Next base: position 251,466,814 of record OY728129.1, on the reverse strand, counting down.
GTCGCTCCAAAAGTGAAAGTTGCTAAGACTGTTGAGGAAATAGAGCAGATTGAGCAAGTAGTAGAAGAAGAAGAAGCTGTTTCTAAAGGAAGTGCTGAAACTGGAGATGTTTTAAAACAAGTAGATGATTATAAGGGGAATCCTTCGGAACATTTGTCGCTCCGAACATCAGAAGCTAAATCTTAGAAACTAGTCACTCTAGTGATGAATGAGGAGAAAGGAGAAGAAGAAGTATCTTATCATGTAGAGGAAGAAAAACTTCTACATGATATTGCTAAAATGGAGAAAGTATAGGTTGGTGCTCAGGAAGTTGATGATGAGGAAGACAATGTTGTTCAAGTTTCTGATAGTGAAAATATAACTCCGGAACAGGAAGCCATTCCAAAAAGAGACAAGGGGAAGTAAATTGTTGTTGATACTCCGAGATCAGTAGTAGTGATAAGAAAGGAAGTTGGTAGTTCTTCAAAGTGAAAGCTTGATCAAGCTGAAGAAGAAAATTCTCCAAGAAGAGTCTCGGATTCGGAGTCACATTCGTTGGGGCATGATTTTGTTGTTCAGTCTTTAAAGAAGCCGGTAGGTTCTATTCCGAATTTCTCAAGCATTGATTCAAGATGCCAAATGCTCCAACATGCTTTGAATCAGAAATCAGACTCCGTATCAATGGTTATGGACAAGTGTGTTGAAATAGGGGCTCAGTTCAAAATGTTCTTTGTCGGCTATGAAGCCCACAAAAGATCTTGCAAGAGGATGACTAGCTGGTCGAGGAAGACTATGGAAGAAATGAGGCTCTTTGATGAATTTCAAGATAATGTTAAGGATGATTTTGAGACTGAGGACAGGAAGATAAATGATCTGACTTCTTCCTTTGAAGAAAAGCTGACAGATGAAAAGAACTTTCAGATTCAAGAAGTCAGAGATCTGAATGGGAAGCTAAATTCTGTCTCTCAAAACTGGAAGTTTGAAAGGGATCATCAGATTGAGTTTGAAGAGAAATTGAAGGCTTAGGAAGAAAAGATTAAAGATCAGGAGGAAAAGCTTCAAGCCCCGAAAGAAATGATTGAAGCCCAAAATGCAAGAATAATGGTCTTAGAGAAGAAAGATGAAGAAGACCATAAAGTCCTAAAGAAGATCAAGACTATTCTTAAGGGGCTGATTTCGAAGGATAAATATCTGAAATAGTTAAATCCGATCATTTTGTTGTACCTAAATTTCTTTGTTGTTGAGCTTTTTAAACTTAATGAAAATTTGTGCTTGCTCGTTTTTTGTTGTTGTTACTACAAATATTTCAGGTAATTTGTTATAATTTCCATTCCCTCGAATTCTTTTTGAAAATCACAAAGGGGGAGAAGGAACAGAACTCAAATGAAAGGGAAAAAGAATCTTAACAGAGGGTGAGAAAGAAAAAAAACTCCAATAGAGTTTATCTAAGGGGAAGTTTCTCATTAAAGAAGACATTCTTATTCGTAATGAAATATCATTCCGGAAATCTAGAATACGATACTTAGAGTTTCAAAGCCTAAGGGGGAGTTAGTCGTATTCATCAATATCCTTAATGCAAAGGGAGATAAGCCATAATGTTTTCCTTTCTTTTTTAGACTTTATTTTTCATAGGGATGTTTGTGATTTCCAAAAAGGGGGAGATTGTTGAGTCAAAAAGGTTTTCCTTATGACTTTTCCATTTCTTCTTGTATTTAAAATCACAAACACCTTTCTTTAAGAAAAATCGCTTTTATAAGGAAAATTTCTTTTATAAGGAAAATCGCTTTTATAAGGAAAATCACTTTTATAAGGAAAATTTCTTTTATAAGGAAAATCTATTTTATAAGGAAAATCACTTTTGTAAGAAAAATTATCCTTATAATATTTTCATCCATATTTTTCTTAAGTATAAAATTCGGATTCATTTCTATTTTCTCGGAATTGTTTGAAACTTTGATATGAAGTATTCTGTTTTAGGATCCGAATTCTGGACAAGAACTGTAATAAAGTTTCACTCCGAAATCCAGAATGAGATCTTTGATAAAGATTCATTCCGAACTCCGGATACAAACTCTGATTAATTTCTACACCAGATTCAGGATACGAATCCTTATGAAGTTCGACAAACAAATTCTCATTACGAATTCTAATGATGAATTCTCATTAGAAATTATGATGAGGAATTCTCATTACAAATTCTGATGAGGAATTCTCATTACGAATTCTGATGATGAATTCTCATTCCGAATTCTCATTCCGAATTCACCTATTAAATAGAATCTGATCATCTTTGTTTTTTACACTCTGAATTTATTTAGACTCCGAAAATTATTTTTTAGACTCTGAACTTTCATTTTTTTTACATTTTTATAATCTGCCTACTCTTTAATATTTTTTTCTCACTCCGAAAATTCATTCTGAACATTTGAGTTAGATTTGAAACGGTGTCGTACATTCTGTTACACTTGTTCTGTTATAAAACGATGTCGTCTATTCTGTTATAAAACTAATCTTTGGCTAAGGGACACGTGTACAGGTCCTTCCGAATTTTAAGGAAAATATGACCGTTGGGAAGGAGGCTGACCATACCTATAAATAGGAGCTCATTTGAAAGATCTCATGATAGAGAATGAAGTTGGTCAATCTAGAGACCACATGGTACTATGGTGATTTCTAGAGAGATAAAGCTTTTCATGCCTTGTGCGTACTGAACCGCTCGTTCAGTTTTTGCTTCGTGCGACTCCGAATGTTGGTGATTACATTCGAGGACTTCCGGAGATAGGAAGACATAGGTGCCGACTACCTTGAAGTTTTAGGGCTTCCTTGCTGAGGAAGACAGAGGTTGCCAACTACCTTGACATTGAGGGTTTGCGGGGATAACAAGACAGAGACTCCGGTCATCGTATCGAGGGCTTACCCTGGTGTGGGTAAGACAAACTTTCTTGAAAGTATAAATCAAGGGGCCTTTATCCATGGTTGTTGGATACCATTCTCTTTGGGTTACAATACTTATATCTTGTTACTTGTAGTTTTACTACATGTTTATTTCCGCTACATTTTGTATTATAAGGAAAGTATAACTTTCTTATACTTCCTTACTTGTACTCTGTTTCATTTAGATTCTATACGCTTTAAGGTAGAATATCATATTTTAATCTTTTGTTAAGTTTCAATTTCCAGAACCATATTTCAGGAACCTACTTTCAGAATATCTTTCCAAGTTTTCATTTGGTATTAGAGGTGTTGTGAATTTGCTTAAGTTTAACTTTGTAAAACTTAGCCCTTTCCTTTGCTTAAGGAAAACACAGTTATTCATAACTAACTTTAAAGGTTCCAAAGGAATTTTTAAAGTATACAATTCACCGCCCTCTTATAAATTGAGCAATCTACATCATTATTTCGATCATACACCTAACTCTTTTCAATAGGTTAAGATATGAT